>JAXQQM020058873.1:0-43334 GCA_034641835.2 Pinus albicaulis
TTTAAGTTCCTTGCAGCAGTAATTCCCTGGCTGTGCTGGAGGCGAATATATGATTTTATTCAATAACTTTGGCCTCTGTTTTGAAATGTTTGAGGCAACAGGTGGCTCTGTGGTAGCTGAGGAATCAATTCGCCTCAAATAAGGCGGTGGAGGCCTTTCTGTCTATTAAACACTTATAATGTTCTTTTAATTGTGTTTTAATTCTGGGAATTAGGCTTTTGATAAGCATTCTTAGCCATAATTCCCAAATCTGTCTTCAATCTTCATTTTGTTGTGCTATGTCTTCAAAACTGATACTCTTTAAACTGGTTTTTTTTGTTGTTGAATAAAATAGTGTCTTGTCGATGTGCAGGCTGTGCCAGGCTTCTAAAGGCATCAATGCCCATGAAACATTGATACAACGTTGAATCCAACCCTGTGAATAGCTTTCTTCTATGAATTGAAGGCACGGGAATCGTCATTCCCGGCCTTCGGCCTTTAAATAATGGAAGACCATTTAAATCCTGCATAAAACACAAAACAATTAAGAAATCCTGCGTTTTTAGGTTTAGACTGCTTCAGATGGCGGGGAAAGGAGCGTAGCCGTTGGATGGCATCATCCGACGGTTGGGATCGCAATCGCAAAATAGGAGCGGGGGGTAATTGCAATCGGGAGAAAAATAATTGCGATGCGATCAGAGGAGAAGGCGCGAACAGAGGGAAGTGCGATGGCGTGATCAATCACATCGCAAATATCTGTGATGGATAATCGGAACAAGAACATAACATGCGATTGCGATATTGCGATCGGGCGGATTTGCGATGAATCGCAGCACAGATTTTTGCGATGAGCACTTTAAATAAATAGCAATTTGGAGCGATTGCGATTTGCGATAAGCACCTTAACCTGTTAGCAAGTGGTTCCAGGGTGCGGGTGTATGGAAGAAAAGGGGTTAAAGACTTAGCCTGTGGGCTTAAGTCCAACACTTATGAAAAATGTGTTTTTGATAATTTTCAAAGGAAATGGAGGGTTCCGGTAAGGTTAAAGAGTGAGTCTTTAACTTTATAAGAGTGATTTCCATGAAGGGGAGAAGAGGAATCATGAAAAAAAGGGGATTTTATGGAGAAAAAGGGAAACAAATGGAGGTCAGTTAAGAGTGGGAGAAAAGGGAAAATGATGGTTTCTTAGCAGTCTTTTCTCATGAAACTAGCAGAATTTCAGAGCATGAAATGGAAATAGTAAATGAAGATTTCGGACAGAGGCATGAGGCCTTCAAGGAGTCTTTAAGAGCCAAAAATTTTTAGTGATAAAATTTGTTCTTTGGAGGCTCAAAAAGTCTTAGCCACCTTTTGGTATAACAAAATATTATAGGTGGCTAACAGTGGCTCCACTTGGGGATGGTGCCTTCTTGAAGGTATCAAGAACTTCAGACTTGGATTCTCTGGGAGGCTGAATTGTGCTTGATCCATTGGGCTTCCTTTCCTTTGGTGGGATGATCTTGCTCTGAAAATATATTAGAAGCTACAAAATAATGGATCTTTCATCAACAAAATTTTTACCTACCCAATCCTACAGATCTAACATTTTTTCTTCATCAGAGTGCACTTGGATTGGCAAACTCTTTACACGACATTTTATTCTTTTGAAAGCAGGAAATCTAATCTATTTCTACTCCTTATTTCTCCATGGACTCAGTTTAAATAGTTGAGCCCATATGATTCTCTACCTATTCTATCCATTTGTTAGGATTAAACAGTCTAACAGATTTTTATTCTCTAAATTCTATAACATAAAATTAAAAACAGCCAAGTCAAGATTAAGCTGTTTGACTTGCTGCGATCTATGGCATAAAAACAAGTTGCGCATAGACATTATTTTGCAGAAAATAAATCAAAATTGGATGGCATAAGATCTGAAAATTCAAGCACTTCCTTCACTCTTATAACATCTCTGTTTTGACTTTATTTGAGCTGTTTCTTCCTTGTTCTCTGGTTCAGATTTTGAACTGTTTAGAACCAGTTTATCTTTGTTTCTGACTCAAGAAAATAACATATTTGAGTCATCTCTCTTTGGAAACTTAGGTTCAGATTTAAAACATGTTTGAACCCTTAATTTCTATCCTAATCTATCTACTGATAAACCAAGATTAAACAGTTTGGCAAATCAAATTCACTACCCTATCAGCAGAAAATTCAAAACTAATTAGTCAAGATTAGGCTGTTTGACTAACTAGAAGTGTGTTTTTCAGGAGTGGCATTTAAGCTTGCACACTTTCAGATTTGTTTCTCTTTTTTGTCATGGGGATTTGCCTTTCTTATTTTCATTTCTGCCCTCTTTTCTTTCTCTCTATTGTTTTTGTATTTTTAATTTTTCATAACTTTGAATGCAACAGTTTAGATCATGATATTTACAATGGTAAAACAACAATGCTTTGAAACTTAAGATTCTTGGCAGAAGTAATGCTTGAGCATCCTGCCATTGACATGACCTCCATATAGGTCTTCTCCATTCAATTCTTTCAAGAAAAATGTATTATGACCCCTCTCAACATGAATAATATAGGGCCCTTTCCACAAGTTTTCAAACTTTCCATGTTTCCCCTTCTCTTCTCTTCTCTTCTTGAATCCCATTTAAGAACAACACTTCCAACCTGGAAATTGTTTGCCTTAGTCCTCTTATCAAATAGCTTCTTCATTTTTTCTTGGACTAATTGTGTTATTTCATAAACTTCTTCTCTAGTCTGCTATAAATGGATTGTTTGGTTGATCCTACTCTGCATATCATTTTCTTCAACCTGCACTTCTTGAAGGAGCTTCATGACTGGAACTCCCAATGAGGTAGGAAAAATTGCATCCATGCCATAAACTAACTGATAGGGGGACATATTTATTGATTTCTTTGTAGTTAATCTATCAGCCCATAAGGCATGAACCAGCTTACTGTGCCATGATTTTTGATTATGTTCCAACAGATTTTTAATGATATTAATGAGGCTCTTGTTGGAGGATTCAGCTAATCCATTTCCTTGGGGATAGTAAGCAGTGGAATGGCCCAAGGTTATATGGTATTTGTGACAAAAATCAACCATCTTCTTAGATTTGAAAGCAGCAACATTGTTTGTTATGATTTTTCGGGGACAACCAAATCTGGATAGGATATGGGTTTCAAGAAACTTGATAATGACAGAGTCATTAGCATTCCTGGTAGGTATAGATTCTATCCATTTGGTGAAGAAGTCAGTGGCTATGAGGATCCACTTATGTTGAGCTGAGGAGGATGGATGAATTTCCCCAATGAAGTCCAGCCCCCATTGTTGAAAAGGTGCCTCAACTCTGATAGGACGTAAAGGTAAGGGAAGGAGTTTTCTCTTGCCATCAAAGATATGACAATTATTGCAAGACATGACCAACTTCTGAGTGTCTGGGAAAAGGGTAGGCCAATAGTAACCCGATCTGAGAATTTTGTTTGCTGTGGCCTTCCAGTAGAGGTGTCCTCCACATTCACCATCATGCAACTCGTGCATGATTTTTTCTGCATCATCTTCAAGTAAACATTTAAGCAAAATTCCAACAACATTTTTCCAATATAATGCCCCATCTAATATGCAAAAACTCAGAGCTTTCTGTTTCAAAAATCTAGCTTTAATTTTAGACAAAGAAGGGGGAGCATTTAAATATAAAAGCACATAAAAAATGTCAGTATACCAAGGGGAATTCAGAAAAGTTTCCTTAATAAAAGGAACATCAGATTCTTCCATTTCTTCCAACACATCCACCATATTCATGTCTAGTGCTTGGAAGTTAGACTCAGCCATAAGTTTTGCTAATCCTTGCCCCTTAACTAGTTTGGTGGGCCTAATTTCTAAGTCATATTCAAGAATAGGTGCAATCCATTTTCCCCTTTTACCATCAGGGTCTTGACTTAGAATATCCTTGACAACAGTATGTGGAACAAAAGCAATTATGTGAGAGTGTAAAATGTAGAACCTAAAGTCCTTTAATGCTTTCACTAATGTTAAAACTTGCTTCTCCATGATGTTATATTTGAGAGGAGCATATCTTAAGGCCCTACTAAAGAAGGATATTGGTTGTTCTTGCCCTAAATCATTCTTTTGAAGCAAAACTATAACTATTGTATGTTCAGATGCAAAAGAAAAAATGTAAAAGTCTTTGGTAAAATTAGGACTAATCAGGACTGGTGTTTGAGTAAGAGCTTGTTTGACCAGTTCGAATGATTGTTTAGCTGGCAAAGACCATTTTACACCCACGTTTTTCTTAAGCATGTGTGTGATGTTTTTTAATAGCTCAGCAAGGTTGGGAATAAACCTTCTCAAAAAATTTATCTTTCCAATGAAAGATTGCAATTCCTTGAGGCTTCTAGGATGGCTAATTTGCAATATGCCATCTATCCTTGTAGGGTCTATTTTGATTCCTTCTTCTAAAATTATATGACCAAGAAGTTTCCCTTCTTGGAGACCAAAGAGGGTCTTCTTGGGATTCAGTGATAAGCCAAATTTCCTACACTTCTCAAAAACCTTTCTTAGGTGAATCAAATGCTCTTCATCTGTTTTTGAAAAAATAGTTACGTCATCGAGGTAAATAATTATAAAATAGCCAATATCTTCAGAGAAGGCTATGTCCATGGCCCTTTGGAAGGTGGCCCCTGCATTCATTAATCCGAAAGGCATTTTGACATACATAAAGGTGCCCCAAGGTGTGGTAAAAGCAGTTTTGATTTGATCACTTGGGAACACTAACACCTGATTGTAACCCGAGAACCCATCTAAAAGGGATATTCTTCTTGACCCAACTACCCTTTGAAGTATATGGTCCATCTTGGGTAAGGGGTAGTTGTCTTTTAAAGAGGCTCTGTTAAAATT
This sequence comes from Pinus albicaulis, assembly GCA_034641835.2. Taxonomy (NCBI): domain Eukaryota; kingdom Viridiplantae; phylum Streptophyta; class Pinopsida; order Pinales; family Pinaceae; genus Pinus; species Pinus albicaulis. The sequence continues at coordinate 4,860 of JAXQQM020058873.1, forward strand.
TCTGAAGTCAATACAGAGCCTGATTTCCCCAGTTTTCTTTCTAACAAAAACTAAGTTTGATACCCATTCTGAAAATCTAATGGGTACTATGATCCCAACATTATACATTTTCTCAATTTCTGCCTTAACTAAAGGTAGTAAAAGGGGATTTATTCTCCTTAGTTTTAGCTTAAAAGGCTTTTGATTTTCCTTCAAGGGGATTTTATGCTGGATGATGTTGGTATCATATGATTTCAAGTCTTTGTATTCCCACACAAACACATCTTTAAATTCTTTGAAAAGCTCTATGTATTGAAATTTTATGTGAGCTGGGAGGGTGCTGGATAACTTGATCATCCTGGGTTCTGCTATAGTGCCTATGTTATGCTCTTCTACATTTGTTTCCACAGGCTCCATTCTTGTTTCTTTAGCTACATCGTTGAGATCAAACAGGTGTTCTAAAGGTGTGAGACCTCTTGGGATTTTATCATTTTTTCATCGTAAGACTTCCAAGTCTTCTTGGTCTTCATTTTTCACTATCTCTGCTTCAAAAGGATTCTCACAATGATTTATACTAGCAAGATATGTTATTTCGGCCTCAGGGATTTGTTCAATATACAAACAATTTTCTTTATGGCTAGTTTCTGGTGTTGGTATGCCGAAATTACTTTATGATTTCATGAAATCATCTATGTGTTTGTCAGATTCAAACACCTGCCAGTGATCTTCATTATCAGGCACATCAGGTCTATGTTTCACCTTTATACTGAGTTGTTCATTTATCTCAGGTACTTGGCAATTGCTGGCAGTGAAGGCAAGTTCATTTTCCAGATGATTCAGTGCTCTAGGGATGAAAATGATTTCATATTTTTCGAAATTTTTTAATAGGTCAAGGGCAGCATTTCGATATTCCCTAAGCCTTGGATTCTTGGCTGAGTATTCTCCTTTGATTTGTTTGATGATAAGTTCAGAATCCCCTAAAATAGATACCTTTCGGGCTTCTAATTTTTTAAGCAGCTGTAAGCCTAGGAGAAGTGCTTCATACTCAGCAATATTGTTAGTGCATGGGAAGTCTAACTTGTATGAGAAACTATATTTTTGGCTTCTAATTCTTTAATCAGTTGTAAGCCTAGGAGAAGTGCTTCATACTCAGCAACATTGTTAGTGCATGAGAAGCCTAACTTGTATGAAAAACTATGATTTGTGTTTTGAATCCAGTGGCACTCAAATCTACCTTAGATAAAATAAGGTAAACTAAATTTCTGTCAATCCCATGCTTATTGTATCAAGGAAATGAGAGGAGCTCTCTCAGCTCTATCAACAGGGATCTTCAAAGGGGTGAGATGACTACACCAGTGATACCGATTTTTAGGCCAGTAAAGATAAAGCTTGATTTAAATTTTTAGTTTTTGTTGAAAAATGGAAAACAATTTTGGTCAGGATGGGCAGATCTTTGAATTCTGAAGGTGGGGTGAGGTAGGCGATGATCTTGATGCTTTTGATTGGAGTATGGATGGATCCACAGCAGCTAAGAGCTGAAAGAGGCCAGAAGAAACTATGAATCTCTCAACAAGGCATATACAACTAAAAAACAAATTTAAAGGCAGAGCACTAAAACAATGGATTCAACCTCATTTACTCATTCATTTAGTTTCAGAAGCATAAGAAGAGAATGGCATACATTAAACATGAAAGAACTTACAATAAACTGAGAGAAAACACCATCAAGAACTGAAAGCCACAAGAATCCCAACAGGTGCTGCAAAACCTCTGATCTTTCCTTAGCCAAAATATGAAAAATATGTACAATAGTGTGCCAAAGTTTTCCCAAGAGTCCAACCTCTCCAACCTCTGAAAAGGATTGAGAAATTACATCATATAGAGCATCCTAACCCCTTCCCATTCCTCTAGGGGTCGAATTCCTCCTTCTAGGAGCAGTTTCAACTAATTCTAAACAAGGAGCTAGAATATAGGCAGCCAAACAACTTGCCTCTAAAAAGAAGGAAACTGATTCTTTCACTTGATTTTTACTTTTTTAGGAGTGAATCATCTAGAATAGGTAAAAGTGAGTCCAAGTTACATTCCAACCATAAAATTACATCAAGATAACTCAAAAATTTCATCCACAAGCAAAACTGGTCCAACTGGCCGAAATCCTGAGCTGGAAAATGAAAAATGAACCAAAAATTTATATGAGTAGTGCGCCTGAGCTATATGAGTAGCGCGCATTTCAGCCTGCTTTTGGGGCACTTCCCAGAGTCCAAATTGAGCACACGATAACTCGTTGGAAAGCCCTGGATGTTGGCTATCCAACCCAAGTGGAATTTTTAAATTTGGATCTCATTTTCCCCTCCAAAACTTCATTCTCCCACAAGTACTTCCTGCTGCTGAAAAAGGTGGCAGAACGGTGATTTTCATGGTGTTTTGGCTCCTTTGATCATCCAGAATTTGGTGAAATGCTTTGGTCCTACTGGAGCATGCATAAATTTCCATGAAAAATCCAAAAATATAAAGTTTTCCTCCAGCAAGTGTCCCAATCATAAGTGAGCGCGTCGACGCGCTACTCGTATGGCTGAAAAACCTGTTTTGAGACCAAAATTTTCCAAAATGACAAAAATTTCTCCAAATTTGCTCAAATTCGGAGCGAAGACACTCCATCATGTATCATGCCAAACCAATGAAGCCTCGGCCAAAGTCTGAAGTGGATCATGCGTTTCACGCCGTTTTAGTGCCCTCCTGGTGCATGCAATTTCAGTAGTGAAAACACTGTCTCTGTTGTGATGTGTCGATCTCTGTCATGGTGTCGCAATGTGTATGACAAGTATGCTGATATGGTTATGATGAAAAAAAGAGTTTGGTGTATGCTCCAATGTCAGATGTGTCACATATATGTCAAGGTGCTAAATGGGAAAAGAGGCATCCTGAAAAGGAGTTTGAATAAAATAGCCCTCCTTGACTAAGCAGTGACAAGTGAATGAGTGTAATTTAGGTCAATAGAAATATCCCTTGCAACGTTTGACAATGTCAATGGAGGATGTGGACAAGTGAAAATGGGACTATGTCATAACATGAATGATAAATAGTGTGAAAATGACAATGGCAATAACAATGAGAGCAGTGATGTAATGACAATGAGAGAGCGTGAGGCTGAGGTAAATGATAAGCAGGGACACCACTGACAGTAGATGCATGAGCATATATATCAACCACACTAGTTTGCAAACCCCCACAAAATCACTCATATTTGTTTAAAAACCACAAGAAGTGAATTTGGAAATAAACATAGGGTTTACATTTCTCCACATTAAACATTTGTTTCTCCATTTTCAAAACACCATAATCATGTCCAAAATTCACTTAGAAAACGTAAAGAACCTACTTGCAAGCAGTTGGAGGCAATTTGGCATGAATCTGGACGAAGGAGAGAAATTTTTTGGCTCTGAGATTATATGAGTAGCGCGTCACCCAACGAGTAGCGCCAGTGTAATTTTACACTGAAAAATTTCGCTATACGCGTAGCGCGTCACCCAACGAGTAGCGCGTCGATCCAACACACAATTTGGCTTCAAAACTCATTTTTTTCACTTCCTTGATGTGTCTTGGCCTTTGCTGATGTTCAAACATGGAAAAACCAAGCAAATTTGATGTTGGAGAGAAATGGCAAATTTTTTTGTGTTCTGGCCCAATGAGTAGCGCGCACTTTTATATGAGTAGCACGCTACATAGTGCATTTTGCAGGAGGCTTTTGGAGGCCTTCCCAGTGTCCAAATTGGGCGTGTGATAGCTCGTTGGAAATATATTGGAGTCTACTTTCCAACCCAAGTGGAATTTGGCAATTTTGAGTTTATTTACCCTGTCAAAAATCAAATCTCCCAACACTACTTCCTGTAGGTGCATCAATTCTCATGAGGCAATGATATTCTTGACATTTCTCCAAAACCATTATACCTGTGTAAAACGTGAAGGAGGTTTTTCTTCCTTGGAATGTTGTGTACAAAAACCTCTCTCAGTTTTCCAAAATTCATCTTTTATTGCTCAGAAACATGATTTGAGCCAAGGCTTTATCCGTGTGTGAAACAAGGGATTTTGTCGAAATGAAGCGAAATGAAGGGGATAGGGGGCTTCTAAATTCTTGGGGAAATTTTTGGAAGTAGGGAGGGATGTTAGGAAGCAGAGGAAAGTGGAATCTCAGAGATTGAGTGAGGGGAAGGGGTCCAAAAGGGCAAAACACAGGCCTAGCCTAGAAAATTGCCAAGTTGTGGCAAGAAACTAGAGTTTGTGCAAAAATGAGGAATTTGGGGAATCTCAGTGATGGGAAGTGTTTAATAAAATTAATATTAGGGAAGGTCTGTAATAACATCAGGATTAAAGTTTTTCTAATAACCATTTTATAAAATTACCTCGATGGACCTTATAAGGCGACTGTGACTCTGAACAAAATTTATCAAAATGACAACTGAAACGACATAGTAGTAAAAAATTTCTAGATGATAGTACTGTGTTGAATATGGTGACATGGACCAACATTTGGACAAATTTGAAAAGAATGAAAGCAAACCCTAGACCTAATGCTAGTGACCAAATTTTGCTTGAAGACTCATTGAAATGACAAAATTTGACCTTGACACCTTAAAATAACTTTGTAAGAGCATGTTTGATCACTGAAGGAAAGCTGCAAAGGCTAACACTAACATTGGCTCCAATGGGGATGGTAGCTCCTTGGAGATGCCAAGAACTACAGATCTTTGGGAGAGCAGACAGTGCCTCCATCCATTGGGAAATGGAGTCATTTTTTGAACGGATAACACAAAACCTTTGACACATTTATTGACTGAAAACTTAACTGAAAACTGACTGAAATTTGACTGAAATTTTATTAAAACTTGACTCAAACCGACTCGATGACAAACTGAAATAACTTGAAAAAAACAGAATGACATAAACTCTTGACATTTAAAAACAAATTTAAAGCTTTGAAAAAGGCGGATCCATGAATTTGGAATCCGTGGCAATACACATACTAATGAAATAATACAATCATGTATAATTGGCTTTTTAATGTAACGATCAGCGGTGGCTTCTTCGGTGATACTTGATACGATCTCAGTCAAAGATAGATCACATTACCCCCTGGGCATCAAAAACATAATTAGTAAGCAGTCTCATCTTGAATACGGCCCTCACCTTTCTGTTGGCTGGCTGGTATTTTTTAATGGATCCATGAAAACATGAAGATTTACCTCTGTGAAAGAACATATTGTCCTTTTCACCTACAAATGCTTCTTCATCATGTACTTGATAAAAATATGTCATGAGCTTGAAAACAAAACATTAGATGAGGCGGATCTCTTGTAAAAACATTTCAACACATGAAACATATGAAGAAGAATCTGAATGGAAATCCTGAATGGTCTGATCTTCTGTAGTCTGAAAATATGGTAGGTCATCTTCATATGATAGGACAACCGGATTTTCATTATAGTCATCAATCATGAGAAAAGAAACTTCCAATGATTCTTGAAGCTCAAACATGACATTTTTATCATCTACCATAAATTTATCCAAAGGAACTGTTTCACTTACTTGAACAAAAATTCCATCTTGCTTTTCATTAACTGACTGGATTACCTCTTTATGAAGGCTCTGTTCTGATGGCATGAGAACATCTGGATCAAAAACTCTGTCTATGATCTTAACAGCAAAACTCTCCTTTTCAGGATTCAATACAAGGTATGCTTGATCATCACAATCTGAATGTAAATCTGAAAAAACTGACTGGACTGCATCACATTCTGAAATTGAAACTGGACTTACTTGCATGCTGTCTTCTTCTGTAGGCAGATCTGAAACAAGCTCTTCTCTTTCATCATTTTCAGCCATATAGACATCTTCAACCTGCTGATCTATAAAGCTGCTTACAGGATTGTCATCCTTTTCAGAAAAGGAAGAAGTTCCACCATCATCTTCTTGACCATGTGCACACTGCAGATCTGGGTTAACTTGAGCTGGAATAGGACCTCTCAAAAGTAGATCTATCTCATATTCAGATAGAGGAGATAATACCTTTTGTTTTCTTTTGCTCAAACAGTGATTGTCTTCATTGATTTCAAGTGAAGGAGTATACAGATTTTCCTCATACTGCTGATCCATTTCATGTAATTCCTATTGACTGTCAAGATGCAAAATTCCTTCATCTTCCACTGCACTAAAATCTTGATCCTGCTGCAAATTTTCATGATCGTCTTTATGCTGCTGAAATGGATTTTCATATAGGGCTTCCATGATATCATCATCCATGAAATTATCATCTTCATACTATTTCTCAAGGCTTTCAATAAAAGTAGAAGCATGTTTGCAACAGTCATGAACTAAATTTAATGATGGATAAGAGTATCTTGTCTTTCAAATGATGAGGGCATGAAAATCCTTTAAACGGTAAATAAATGATATTGTTTCTCGCCCTGCCAATGTTGGGAGTCACCTTCCCGGTGGCTGGGAATACCTGCGTCGCCGATCTTCGGAAAACGTGCCCGGCGCAGCTCCAGGTTACGGACAGCAACGGGCAGATTTAATGACATGTTCTTTGCCTCACAGATTCCATGATTCATGACCAATCTACCTTGGGCATCTTATTCGGAAAACCTGGGCTGTGTGGGAGCATATCTTCTGGTGATTAGGTCCATCTTGAAAATCTCACATTTTGCGGTGATCTCCACAGGTGAAGTCCACCATGAAGCATCTGGATTGTTGATCGAATCAGAATACCGAATAGATGATTTCAACTACTTGCGATCGATCGTTGTCATATCAACCATCAGATCTGAGCTGTATTAACCAGGGCAAGACAATCTACAAGTCGAGTGTCACATTCACAAGCTAGACCGGAGATGGACTGAAGCAGCGTTTATCTACTATGCACTCGCAGAGCAAGAGCAGTTCGAAGGCTACCTGGCATGACTTCAGACTCCGTCTAAGACTCATGAAACAAACACATCAACAAGCAAACCATTGAGATTTTATTCCCCAGTATGGTCGCCACTCTGTTAGCGCTCAAATCTACCTTAGGCTGAAATAAGGTAAAACTCAAGGCTACATCAAACCACGCTTAGCCTCGTAGCTAGCCCTACGAGGACAGGAGAGGGCTCTCTCCGGGTCTATCTCGGAAAAGGATCTTCAAAGGGGTTGAGATGACTCAAAATTGATACTGATTTTAGGCTAGTAAAGAGATAGGAAAGTTTGATTTAAATTTTTTGGGTTTTTGTTGAAAAAATGGGAAAAACAATTTTGGGTCCGGGGATAAGGCCGGACTTCCTTCAGTTGGGGTGGTAGACGTGAAATGTGATAACTTTAGATTAAAACATATGGATGAATCAGCATGAAAAGGCTAGAAGAGCAAAGGAAGAACATGGATCTCTCAAACGGTAGAAAAATGTAAAGCTAAACAAATTTAGAGGCGAAACCTTTATGAAACAATGGATTCAACCTCATTTACTCATTTATTTAGTTTCTAGGCGCGTACATGAAGGGAATGGCTACGTTAAGCAGAACTTACAATAAAATGAGAGAAAACACCATCAAGAACTGAAATCCACAAGAATCCCAACAGGTGCTGCAAAACCTCTGATCTTTCCTTAGCCAAAATATGAAAAATATGTACAATAGTGTGCCAAAGTTTTCCCAAGAGTCCAACCTCTCCAACCTCTGAAAGGAATTGAGAAATTACATCATATAGAACATCCTAACCCCTTACCATGCCTCTAGGGGTCGAATTCCTCCTTCTAGGAGCAGTTTCAACTAATTCTAAACAATGAGCTAGAATATAGGCAGCCAAACAACTTGCCTCTAAAAGGAAGGAAACTGATTCTTTCACTTGATTTTTACTTTTTTAGGAGTGAATCATCTAGAATAGGTAAAAGTGAGTCCAAGTTACATGCCAACCATAAAATTACATCAAGATAACTCAAAAATTTCATCCACAAGCAAAACTGGTCCAACTGGCCGAAATCTTGAGCTGGAAAATGAAAAATGAACCAAAAATCTATATGAGTAGCGCGCCTGAGCTATATGAGTAGTGCGCCTTTCAGCCTTCTTTTTTGGCACTTCCCGGAGTCCAAATTGAGCTCATGATAGCTCGTTGGAAAGCCCTAGATGTTGTCTATCCAACCCAAGTGGAATTTTTAAATTTGGAGCTCATTTTGCCCCTCCAAAACTTCATTCTCCCACAAGTACTTCCTGCTGCTGAAAAAGGTGGCAGAATGGTGATTTTCATGGTGTTTTGGCCCCTTTGATCATCCAGAATTTGGTGAAATGCTTTGGTCCTACTGGATAATGCATAAATTTCCATGAAAAATCCAAAAATATAAAGTTTTCCTCCAGCAAGTGTCCCAATCATAAGTGAGCGCGTCGACGCGCTACTCGTATGGCTGAAAAACCTGTTTTGAGACCAAAATTTTCCAAAACGACAAAAATTTCTCCAAATTTGCTCAAATTCGGAGTGAAGACCCTCCATCATGTATCATGCCCAACCAATGAAGCCTCGGCCAAAATCTGAAGTGGATCATGCGTTTCACGCCGTTTTAGTGCCCTCCTGGTGCATGCAGTTTCAGTAGTGAAAACACTGTCTCTGTTGTGATGTGTCGATCTCTGTCATGGTGTCGCAATGTGTATGACAAGTATGCTGATATGGTTATGATGAAAACAAGAGTTTGGTGTATGCTCCAATGTCATATGTGTCACATATATGTCAAGGTGCTATAGGAAATATCACAATGGGAAAAGGACTGTCACAAGGAGTTTGAATGGAAAATAGCCACTCCTTGACTACATGGGGATTTGACAAGTGAATAGGAATGAGCGTAGTGTAGTGTAGGTCAATAGAAATAGCCCTTTCAGTGTTTGACAATGTCAATGGAGGATGTGGACAAGTGAAAATGGGACTATGTCATAACATGAATGATGAATAGTGTGAAAATGACAATGGCAATAACAATGAGAGCAGTGATGTAATGGCAAAGAGAGAGCGTGAGGCTGAGGTAAATGATGAGCAGAGACACCACTGAAATTAGATGCATGAGCATATATATCAACCACAATAGTTTTCAAACCCCCACACAATCACTCATATTTGTTTCAAAACCCCAAGAAGTGAATTTGGAAATAAACATAGGGTTTACATTTCTCCACATTAAACATTTGTTTCTCCACTTTCAAAACACCATAATCATGTCCAAAATTCACTGAGCAAACGTAAAGAACCTACTTGCAAGCAGTTGAAGGAAATTTGGCATGAATGTGGAAGAAGGAGCGAAATTTTTTGGCTCTGAGATTATATGAGTAGCGCGTCACCCAACGAGTAGCGCCGTGTAATTTTACACTGAAAAATTTCGCTATACGCGTAGCGCGTCACCCAACGAGTAGCGCGTCGATCCAACACACAATTTGGCTTCAAAACTCATTTTTTTCACTTCCTTGATGTGTCTTGGCCTTTGCTGATGTTCAAACATGGAAAAACCAAGCAAATTTGATGTTGGAGAGAAATGGAAATTTTTTTTGTGTTCTGGCCCAATGAGTAGCGCGCTACATAGTGCATTTTGCAGGAGGCTTTTGGAGGCCTTCCCGGTGTCCAAATTGGGCGTGTGATAGCTCGTTGGAAATATATTGGAGTATAATTTCCAACCCAATTGGAATTTGGCAATTTGGAGTTCATTTACCCTGTCAAAAATCAAATCTCCCAACACTACTTCCTGTAGGTGCATCAATTCTCCTGAGGCAACGATATTCTTGACATTTCTCCAAAACCATTATACCTGTGTAAAAAATGAAGGAGGTTTTTCTTCCTTGGCATGTTGTGTACAAACACCTCTCTCAGTTGTCCAAAATTCATCTTTTATTGCTTAGAAACATGATTTGAGTGAAACCTATCCCGATGTGTGAAACAAGGGATTTTGTCGAAATGAAGCGAAATGAAGGGGATAAGGGGCTTCTAAATTCTTGGGGAAATTTTTGGAAGTAGGGAGGGATGTTAGGAAGCAGGGGAAAGTGGAATCTCAGAGATTGAGTGAGGGGAAGGGTTCCAAAAGGGCAAAACACACGCCTAGCCTAGAAAATTGCCAAGTTGTGGCAAGAACTAGGGTTTGTGCAAAAATGAGGAATTTGGGGAATCTCAGTGATGGGAAGTGTTTAATAAGGTACATTAATGATAGGGGAAGGTGTATGAACATCAGAATACAATTTTTTCTAATGATTTGACCATCCAAGAGAAATTACCTCCAAAACCCTAGGAGAGGGAAATGGACCTTATCTAGGCACAACTGAAGCATGAACAAGCTGTAAAATGAGTCTTTGAAACCTGACATGATGATGAAAACCCTCTGAATGATGGTACACTCAGCTGAATGGTGACATGGACCGAAATTTGGACAACTTTGGAAGGAGTGAAAGCAAACCCTAGACCTAATGCCTAGTGACCAAATTTTGCTTGAAGACTCATTGAAATGACAAAATTTGACCTTGACACCTTAAATCACTGGAAACCCACATGTTTGATCAGGAAAGAATCGAAAGTGACATAGCGAATCAGTTGCCTGTGGTTTATTACGGATCCTTCAATTTTATTCAATGTCTTTGACTCATTTTCATTTTCTTGTTGCTGTGATTGTCAATGTTTTGAAGTTGATTGGAGGTAAGATTGGATTTTTCTGGTGAAATGATTGGGTCTATGTTTTCTTTATCTTGTTGAGTAATTTCATCTTCGTTATACAAGATAAAGGAATCTAAACTTGATTGAATAGAATAGATTGGAGTGTTGTTTGGTTTGTCCATGTTACTCACCATGTACTTCATGTGGGATTATCTGTATAGTATTCTGTTTTGGTTAAAAACATGGATGGTGGCATAAGACATGTCCATTTGAAGGCTTCCCTAAAGTTTGGCTCCTAATGATCTTGATAAGAGCATGCCATACTTAGGGGGAATTTTAGCTACAACGATATCCATCACTAGATTCTTGGCAGGAATCTGAGCTAGGTTAACACATAAATCTTTGATTAAACCCAAACATTTGACTCTGCTTGAGTCAAAAGAATACAAATCTTTGTATGGTTTAGTAATTTCCAAGCCTAAGATTTCCATTACTACCTTGGGCATTAGTATGTGTGAAGCTCCATAATCTAACATGGCATTGTGTAAAATTTTATCGTGTATGTTCAAACTGACATAGAAGGGAGGGACAAGTCCTTCTTGATATTTTCCTTCAACCTCTGGGCCAAACAACAACTCAGGTTTGTCATTCGTCAAGTTTAAGGTATCAGTATCACTTCCTAAGTTCAAAGCTTTCAAAACTTGGTTTTTGTACACATCTTGGGTTACTAGTTCAGCTAGGGGGATGGTAATTTTTATCTTAGCAATCTCCCCCTCAAGGCTGAAAGGAATAATTGACTTGTTAATATTTACATCTGTTTTCTCAATTGAATTCTTTTCAGCAGCTTTGATTTGCTGAACCTTGTTTGGACTAGTGATAGGAACATTTTTATTAGGACCACTAGTTGAAGTGATAGGGGTACTCTTTTCAACATTTGGCTGGATTCCCTTGTCTTTGTTTAAATTTGGTTTTCTGGCCGAAATGTTGGTTTTTTCTACTGTCTTTTTGGACTGCTTTTCCATGTTCTTCTTGACAGCAGTGCTAGAATTCTTATCTTTTGAATTCTCTATACTTCCCTTACTCCTAAGATCGTACTGCTTGTGTACCTCCATGATTGCATTTTCAAAACCTAATCTATAGTCATCAGAATCTTTATAGGTGTTTTTATTTTGATCATCAGAGAAGAAACCTTGTTCTTCCTCAGTGAGGAAAAAATCCTCCCCACTATCTGATCCAACCAAGTTTACATGTGATTCTTCCAACCTTTCCAACTCCCTGTCTTCCTCATATTGATCTACATAGTTCTGTTGAAAGGGAGGTCTAATTTGTTGGTCACTCTCTTTTTGCTTATCTTGATTGTTATCTCTTCTATAATTCTGATTTCTATTTATGTTTTGATTGTTTTGAAGTGAACTTTGGTTTTGATTTGCTTGTGCTTTCTTAATTATGCTCATCTCTTTCATCATCTCTTCCATCATTCTCTCCATTTTTGAGCTTGAAGTAGAAGGAGGAGATTCCTCTCTAAAAGATACTCTCTTCTCAGTTTTCATTCTTGCTCTCTTTTCTATTAAGTTGACTTCCACAGAAAGATCACCCCTTTGCATATCTTCAAGAGTTGCAAAATCTCTTTCTCTTAGTGAATAAGTCATGTCAGAGTCAAATCCTTCAGGAAACTTGTTTAAGGCTAAGCCTTGTGGAGGTTTTAGTTCTGGGGAAAGTGCATTATATACACTATTAAACCTAGTACAATAGGCTTGTACACTCTCCCCAGGGTTCCTACGGAGGTTTTTGTAATTAGCAAGGACTTGAAGAGTATTCTTCTTTACTTCCCATTTGTTTAGGACCGTTCGAAGAAAGGCTTGGAGATCATTAACACTGCGGGGGGCTAAACCTTTAAACCATTTTATTACTTCTCCCCCAAAGCTCTGAGAAAATAATCTAAGTTTGAAAGAATCATCATCAATTTCATTTCTATCAAAGTAGTCATTCACCATATCCACATGTTGTGATGCAGTTACAACATTGTTAGCATCATACAATGGAATCTTGGACTGATAGTCCTGTGGAAGATTGACTAGTGGTACGGGAAGGACTAAGGGAGCATACCATGCGGCCATGGCAGGAGGTGGAGGTGGATTCACAGGTGGATTGACAAAAGGGAAAGTGGGCTGAGGTGTGGTGGTTTGAACAGTGGATGTAGGATGAGTAGAAGTGGATGGACCAGGAGTAGACTGCTGAGCTGATCTTGGATGAGAGACACCTAGGTTGTGAAGGAAATGTAAATCAGGAGGTGTTGTTTCTCTATAACCAGGATGTTTACTTGTCTCCGGGGATGAAAGCAAAGATTCAGAGTCTAACTGGATTATATCATCAAATGACCTAGTTCTAAATGGGTTTACTAGGTCAACTTGAGATTGTTGTAGAGCTGAAAGATTTTCAGGGACTGAATTAGCTCTCAAGGGTGATCTGAAAACAGTTGATAATTTAATCCTAGGAGACTTCCAAAGGATACTTTATGGGTTATCAACTATCTTAGGTGGATTAGGGTCTGGATGGGCTCTAGTGTGAATCTTCTTAGAAGCCACTATGCTGTGTTTTGAGACCCAACTAATAAGAAAAGTTTAACCAAGTATGACAATATTTGAGGGGTTAACTAATCTGTTTACACAAATCTTAATCCTACAGTCCTCTAACTGAGTTTTAATGATATTATAATGATAAGGGTTCTTCCCAGTGGAGTCTTAAGGTCTGCTAAGGATTGTGGAGTCGCCAAGTGGAAGTTTTTAGCTCCTAAGGAGGTAAAAGGTTTTATGGTCCACTACCAATGTTTATTATGAAGCCAAACTTGAGATTTTTTTTGGGTTTTTTTTGAGTTATTTTGGTTTTATAGGTTAAGAGAGTGTTCTAAGTCTGATTTTTCACTTAGCTAAGGTGTTCAAACAAACAGAGTTGCTCTTATGGCTTGGTAACTGGTTCTTTCAAGGTTTGGTAAGGCTTTATAAGAATCCTAAGGGTTCCTTAGTTTGTTACTGATTTGATTAAGTCCTATAATAATTACCATTTGTTAGGTAGTTCTTGAAGAAAGTTACTTATGTTATACTGGACCCTAAAAAGTTTAAAGAAAGGTTTTGGAAACCTCTAATTCTTAGTAGGTCCCACCGTGATCTCCATTATGTTGGTGGCGATGAGGTGGCTAATAATCACTGGATATTCTTGAAAATAAGGGATTTCTGAAGTCCTAAGGGGTATTTGGATTGTTACTGACTCAGATGTCCCACCGTGATCGCCATTATGTTGGTGTCCCATGTTTTGACAATTTGGCAAATCAAAAGACAAGGCAACATTAGAACCAATCTTTAGAGTTCTAGGATCTAGTCCTCCTGTTCTCAGAGAGGGATCTCTCAAATATATGTTTGCAAAGGTTTATCTTGTGTGCTTTGAGTATGGATTTTGGACTAGTTATTAAGTGCAGATGTTTTGTTTGGTTGGGTTGAGTTGATACAACAGAACATGAAAGGTCTAGGAAAGATAGACAGAAAGAGGAAATATCTAGTTCATTGGGCAATGGAGTCAAAATAAGATCATAACAAACTCCTCAAGGGATATGGGATATCAAAGGGAAAATCTAACTTGGCCACATGATCCTTTTGTTTTTTGGAATGAAGTGAAAATTAATGATTTGGAAAGAGAATTTTAATTCTCAACAAAGGGAAATTGAAAACATAACTTAACAATAAAGAGATATTTGATAGACAGGGCTAACCATAAATTCTACAAACATTCTTTAAGCAAATAATGACTTCAAGAAAACTTTTTAAAATGAAATCTAAGATTTGGGGAACACCCTATTTCCTCAAAGATTTTTTTTTAAAGGACTTTAGAAAACATAAAAGATTCACTGATAATTGCAGTCATAGAAGAGGGAACACCTAAATAACATCTATGCTTACAACTATAAAGACCTTCAAAACAACTGTTCAAGCAATGGCAAAGGGCAAGATCAAAACCGACCTCTTTGATTAACTTAAAACAATGGTACTTCAAAGGGAGACTTCAATAACAGCTCTCAAGTGATAGCAGACAAGCAGGGAGAACCATAAATCATGCTGAAACCAATTATTTGAGCTATTATAGAAATAAACAAGCATGAAGACTAAAGAGAAAGTTTAAAGCCTCTAAAATACTTCAGCAGAAGAAAACATAAAACAGTGAAGGATGAACAGATCTAAGGTGCTTCCAGGAGTCATTTCTTAGTCTAAGACTTTCAACCTACTGTAGTAAGAAATTATGGAACATAATGAAAATAGGAAAAAACATAGAACAATTCAAAATACTTCACCAACAGCCGAGCTCAGGGATCCAATGATAGAGCCTTCTCAGGAACAGGCGTGCAACAACATCTTCAAGACATCCGAAACTTCAATTTGTTTTTCAACTTCTACAGACTTGTATATTTATTTCAGAGAGTTTCAAAGTTACAACTTGTGATCAAACAACAACCCACACCCTCACTCATCTTCTGCTATAGTATATATAGAAGGATGAGGAGGTGAGATCTGATAAAAGATCTCAATTACAATTAATACAAAATGAAGACTTCTCGGCCCTTTGAGAGGCTTGATGGAGAAGTTTACAGGTGGATCACTGTATTAACTGTTTTACAATAAATATTATTCAACAAGATAGAGTTGGTTTTTGACATTCAACTCTCATATACGATTTTCAAACTACACCAAACCTTGAAAAATAGCAATTACAACACACATAAACTTATTTGGAACAAAGGGGACTGAGTCAATTTGAGTTCTGGCCCAATGCGTCGCGCGCACTTTTCTATGCGTAGCGCGCTACATAGTGCATTTTGCAAGAGGCTTTTGGAGGCCTTCCCGGTGTCCAAATTGGACATGTGATAGCTCGTTGGAAATATCTTGGAGTCTAATTTCCAACCCAAGTGGAATTTTTCAATTTGGAGTTCATTTACCCTGTCGAAAATCAAATCTCCCAACACTACTTCTTGCAGGTGCATCAATTCTCCTGAGGCAACGGTATTCTTGACATTTCTCCAAAACCATTATACCTGTGTAAAAAGTGAAGGAGGTTTTTCTTCCTTGGCATGTTGTGTACAAAAACCTCTCTCAGTTTTCCAAAATTAATCTTTTATTTCTCTCAAACATCATTTGAGTGAAACCTATCCCGATGTGTGAAACAAGGAATTTTGTCGAAATGAAGCGAAATGAAGGGGATAAGGGGCTTCTAAATTCTTGGGGAAATTTTTGGAAGTAGGGAGGGATGTTAGGAAGTAGGGGAAAGTGGAATCTCAGAGATTTAGTAAGGGGAAGAGGTCCAAAAAAGCAAAAAACAGGCCTAGCCTAGAAAATTGCCAAGTTGTGGCAAGAAAGTAGGGTTTGTGCAAAAATGAGGAATTTGGGGGATCTCAGTGATGGGAAGTGTTTAATAAGGTAAATTAATGATAGGGGAAGGTGTATGAACATCAGGATACAAGTTTTTCTAATGATTTGACCATCCAAGAGAAATTACCTCCAAAACCCTAGGAGAGGGAAATGGACCTTACCTAGGCACAACTGAAGCATGAACAAGATGTAAAATGACCCAATGGAACTTGACATGATGATGACAACCCTTTGAATGATGATACACTCAGCTGAATGGTGACATGGACCGACATTTGGACAACTTTGAAAAGAGTGAAAACAAACCCTAGACCTAATGCCTAGTGACCAAATTTTGCTTGAAGACTCATTGAAATGACAAAATTTGACCTTGACACCTTAAAATCACTTTGTAAGAGCATGTTTGATCACTGAAGGAAAGCTGCAAAGGCTGACTCTAACACTAACTACTCCGCCACTGTTGGTGATGGAATATCTCTAGGTTTGGGAACTCTTTTAGGAGTGACAACATCTACTTCAAAACCACTCATGAACAGTAGTTGATGTCCACCTCCGCCAATCTCTTTAACTCCTCTAACACCAACAACTTAATCAAACCATAGTGAAAGAGAAGTTTCATTTCCTTATTTTTTAACTTGGACTTTATTTGCCATTTTAGTTAGACTTCTATGTAAGTAAAAGGGAAAGTCAAGAGACCTCTTACCCAAAAAATGTAGAAGCCTAAGGTGGTATGAGTAGACCATGTGAAACCTTCCTCTGGCTGTGAAGTACTTCGATTAATCATCAAATAACTTTGAAAAGTTGTTTCATGTAGCTCTCAGATAGCATTTGTGAGATGAATTTCACTCGTCTCCGTTTGATGAATTCTTTGCACTCTCGGCATGGTGAACTTCGATGCATTTAAACCATCGTCTCCTCTAAGGATTCCCCGTTGTCGCGAAATAATGTCTCGGTGTTACTATGGGGTTTAGCATTCCCCACCTTTTGAAGCCGTCCCATTGAAACTATTAGAAAAGTCTTTAGAAACCTATAGATGACAACTCCACACCTTTGCGTAATTGAAAAACAAACTTTTCTTCAATACCTCCATGACAGCTGGTCTTCATTTAAAAAATTCATGTCCATGGGCTCATACCCGTGGCGTTGACCTCACCTTGTTGGTTTTCTTCCTTGCGCCCATGGTGATTTTATATCTTCTGTACCTCGCTTGATTAATGACACATACAACTTTGGAAAATGCCAAGAACTTGATCGCTCGATGAAGCAAATTTCCGTAACCTCAATAACATGAAAAGATGAAGCAAGAATGACAAAAAGACTCAATTGGGTAATGCTCCATTTATGGTTTCGATGACAACTCATGCCTTAATCATGACACATGGATGCTAAAAACTAATGATGACCTCGCATATAACCTTGTACCTTTGAATTAACCCTAATAGACCTCGAATGACATCCACCCTAACTCCTCCAATGATGAACTCGACTTCACTCAGGTTTCAAAAGACAAACATGAAAACAATTTTCATAACAGAAAGGCTAGTTCATTACAGTTTCGCTTACGAAACTATTAGGCGCTTTCGTAGCGAAATTGCTATTTCATAGTGTAAAATGCTACAAAACAAGTAAAATCGCTAAAGTGTCTTTTTCGGATTTAAACGTCAGAGATGGAAACGAAAGCAATGATGACCGATGGGACATGACATGACCTAAATGAATATGGGTTTGAAACCTTAGGATAGGTAAAACATGTAAAATTCGAAATTTTCCTAAACCAACTTGAAAGGCT
This sequence comes from Pinus albicaulis, assembly GCA_034641835.2. NCBI lineage: Eukaryota > Viridiplantae > Streptophyta > Pinopsida > Pinales > Pinaceae > Pinus > Pinus albicaulis. Next base: position 22,678 of record JAXQQM020058873.1, read on the forward strand.
TAAGGAAACCTTTGACAAATGAACTCTATGACCATGTCAAATAATGTTTCACATTTTTCTCTCGAGTGATAATAGATTCAGTAAAATGTGTATAGTTACGTCATGTAAGAAGACCAATATTGTTGTACTTTATTTCAAATGTTTGGTTCATTTTGATTTCCCACTTCTATTGCTAGTGAAAGGGATTCCGTGTTCACGGGGAATTTTTGGTCAAATCTATGGAGAATGAGATGACACAAAATTGAAAAGAGTACCGTTTTCCATCCACAAATAGATGGACAAACCGAAGTGGTGAATGCATTAGTTTCAGATCCATTGAGAGGATATTGCAACAAACATCCTAAGTTGTGGGATGAACAATCGCACAGACCAAAGACGCTTACAACCGGAAAACACTTCAACACAAGCCTCACCTTTGAAGCATGCTTTGGGTATTTTCCAAAATCACCATTAGACTTCATCTTTGGGAAGGACGTTGCAATTGATGGCCATAGTGGATATTACGTTGCCCGAAAGTTAATTGAGCAAATTCAGATGATACATCAACAAGTTCAAGAACAACTTGAGAAAATCAAAACAAATACAAAGAGAGGCATGAAAAACACCGCATTGATCACAAGTTTCAAGAGGGAGATGAGTGTATGTTTCACATTAGCAAAGAAAGGATGCAAGGGGAAGGTAAAAATCTTAAAGCAATTCGCTATGGTCCTTCTGCAAGCATCATAAAAAGAAGATACAATTTTGATAGGAGGACAAGAGCATCAAAGAGGGAAGTGTTGACTACCTTCGAGTTGGGCTCAAAGGCAATAACCAAGTAAGGAAAAATGGATGAGATTAGAAAGGTGAGGATTGTAAATCATCTACCTAACATGTAATCAAGTCTTTAGGGGTCCAAAAAGCTTCCCAATGGGAGGAATGATCGTGAGTTCATAGATTTTGCTCAAAAATCAAAATTATAGGATTGGGTTGAAACTAGGATGGTTGTGTAGATCTCTGCCTTCCTGATCTGCGCCGTGAACGGTTCGAAAAACCGATGTCGTATGAGGAAGATATTGCATTCTGATTGAAATGAAATGTGTAAAATTACGAGAGTCAACGAGGTTTGATCGGGATGCACAATAGAAAAAAGGAGAATATTCCCTCTAATATTATTCCACCGAACTAGTATTTGGTTAACAAGTGTCACTTTTCTACGGAGGTAAGTGTTGGAGGAACCAATGAGAGGTTACTGGTTATCTCCCGAGGCCACCACGTGCCCCCGAAACTTTTTTGTAAAATTTTATGTGAGGCCACGTGGCTCGACCCCGACCTTCCTCTCGGGCATGCACACCATTTATCGTCCGCTCTACACATGATACTTAACATCATAAGGTTGCGCTTTTATGTTATTGTGTATCGCATGCATGTTTGGGGATTGGGAACCGCCGACGGCCCCAACTCGCCGCGGGTCTCCGATAGATATCACATGGCAACAAGTTAACGTCACCTCAACCACCACAAATGCGCACTAACTCCGACCGCACAACGATGGCATAACACTTAAACCGCACCCCCCACGTGGGTTCCACTAATCGCCCATCTTCTAATACTTTGGGGGTGCGCATGTGACCACCGCCCAACCGTAACATTTAATAAACAACTATTTTGGTGAAGTGGACATAGGGCGCACCAAAATTTGAAGTGCTTCCGATTTAACTACATCTAACTGGATTTCTCCACATTTAGTAGACTTTTCCTAGAGATATTGGGCAAAAGTGTAGGAGGCTCAATTACAATTCCGAGTGAATGAAGAGTCATTTTTGACTAATTGAGCATTATGAAGCCATTTGTGCGATGAAAAACCATTAGAGCACTTTAAATACATGTAATAACAAAATTTTGAGCATAATGAAAGATGGATAAGCCATTGGGAGTCGACCAAAGAGATGTAGCCTGTATGGTGAATCGTTTCATCATGTATGCCGTGTAAACTTCATGTGGTGACTTATTTCTCTATTTTACACTACCGTTCATTGTTATTTATGCTTATTTTACGCTTCTAATTCACTAAAGATCATCTAGAAATCATGGAAAACTCCTTTAATCCTTATGCAAACTAATGAGCCAATTATGCACTTGTTTTTAAAACAAAAGAATTTTTTAGCACAACAAAACTAATATAGTCATTTTAGATCGGATAGTATCAGAGCTATAATTTTTCTTGTGTTGTTTAGTGCAAAGAATTGTTTAACTCGTTTGCAAGTTTTAGATGCTTACAAGGTTCAAGCTCATAAGGGGAGAAGGCAAAAACCGGGTGGAAGTAGGAGGGTCTCAAAATGAGCCAAAAAGCAGAGAGATCAAGATTGCCAATCTCCACCACCTAGTTCACCTCATCAAGATGCAAGAAGCTCCATTAAGCATGCCTCATGAGGAAGTAGAAATTCATGAAGAAGTTGACCCTAGGAAAAAGAAAGAGTGTTTAGGAAATCATTTTTTGACATGACTGAGATGGTTAGAATTTTATCAAGAAAGGAATGAGAGGTCGGAAGGAGAAGGATCTAAACTCCAAAAAGAAGGACAAGGATCTTCAGAGGTCAACATGATGAAGACAAGTCAAAGAAGGAAAATGGAGTAAATGGAGGCAATGGAGAGCCACCATATTCACCCTCGTCATCGCTATCCTCTTTCTACTTCTTCTTAGTACATCAACCACAGGTTCGAGAGCACGGTAAATCTCCTTTATTAAAACTTGATGTTAAGTTTGAATTTCCAATGTTTAATGGTGAAGTAAATGCGTACAATCTAGCTAATTGGATTAAAAATTGGAGGTATATTTAAGAATACAAAACCTTCAAGATGATGATACAAAAATTCAATTATCTTCTTAGAGAGTGGAATATGCACTTGTTTGGTGGGAAGCCAAGAAACACGAGGAAATCAAGAAACATGGTAAGATTATTCTATCATGGTTAGATTTTATTGCTACTATTAAACAACAACTTTATCCATTAGCTCATATGCAAAGCCATCATGAATTGGAAAAAATTTAGATAGTTAAAGGGACAAAATGTGCAGAATACACCTGTGAATTTCAGAGAAGAGCTCCTTTATTAGAGATGGATTTGCAAAGAGCCAAGACACTTTGATAAAGTGGCAGGCTTAATATAGCTACCTAAACATACTATTCTCATGTTTAACCCCACCAGCTTCAGATGAATTTTGTGTTCATGCCACACATCTAGAAGCCAGAGGGAAGAACATTTATGAAGAGGGTAGGAAGAAACCTTTTAAGGGCAAAGCCAAGGAAAGTACCTCAAAAGGCAAACCAAAAGAATGCATCTATTAAGAAAGAGGGAGAAAAAGTGACTTGTAAACAGATTTCAAAAGAAGGCCATGATGAAACTCATCATGGAAATTACATCCGCACTGAGGCCAAAGAAACCCAATAACAAAGGAAACCAAAATTGCCGCTACAACTCAACATGACTTAGGATCCTATTCAAAGATGAAACTAAAATTACAACCCATGGGATTGAAGAACATGAAGGAAAATAAATTGAAACTAAACCTAGTACCAAGACATCAAACTTTCAGATAAACACTCCAAATGAAGAAGAAAGAATATAACTCTTTCATGTGAGGGTCATATCCAAGCATAACAAGATTGACACACCGTCACGCTGGGTCACAAGCAAACTTAATCTCTCGATTATTTGGTCAAAAACTTAACCTTAAGACCATACCACATCCAAAACCATATCCATTGGGTTGGAATTGTAAGGATGCAAATCTACAGGTTACAAGGAAATGTATATTGAGGTTTGCAATCACAAGCAAGCTTTGTTGACACAATTGAATTACATGTGGTTCCGCTTGACATAACTAGTGTATTGTAAAATGTGAGTCTCATTTGTATGACACGAAAGCGATCTTCATGCCATGACAACAAGTATCATTTATTCAAAGATGGCAAGGAGTTCATTGTTAGAGCACACCGCAAGAAGACAAACATTGCTTGGTAAACACCGGATAGGTAAAGAGGTTGGTAAATTCAAGTAATAATTTTGTTCTTCTTATGATTAAGCCTAAAGCTGATGTTAATAATGAATCTTTTGATGGATGTGATCCTAAGTTGAAATCATAATTATATGATGTGTTAATGGAATCATGAGATGTTTCAGGAGCAAATAGGATTGCCTCCTAAAAGGGAAATTCAACATGAGATCTGGCCACAGGATTTTCCCCTTCCAAACATCTATGATGTATCACATGTCGATAATTGTGAATGCCGAAATAAAGAGGAAAATAAAATAGATGTTGGATAAATTTATCATAAGGCCAAGTACCTCGCCATGCGGTTCACCTATCCCTTCGATACCAAAGAAATATGGGACTTGGCGCATTTGTAGATTTTCAGCTTTGAACAAAATTATGGTAAGAAATCGTTATCCTCTCCCAAGAATAGATGATTTGTTTGATCAACCGAAAGAAGCAAATTTTTTCACTATGTTAAATTTACGAAGTGATATCATCAAGTAAGAATTGCATAAATTTATATATGGAAATCGCATTCAAAACCAAATAAGGACTCTTTAAGTGGCTAGTTATGCTCTTTGGTTTATGTAATGCACCGAAAACTTTTATGCGAGTTATGAATAATGTTTGCGACCATTCCTTGATGAATTTTTTATTTTGTACTTAGATGACATTTAATTTTCAACAAAACAAGAGAAGACCATGTCTTGCATGTAAATAGAGTGCTTGATATTTTGAAGAAAGAGAAATTGTTTCTTAAGATGTCAAAAATGTGAGTTTGGAAATACTTTTGGTCTATTTGTACATATTGTAGGAGGAGAATTTAGGAAATATCCTTCTAAATTGGAGGCCATTGTGAATTAGCCCACACACAAAACAACACGAGGTAAGAAGTTTCTTAGGTGCAACTCAACATTGGAGGAAATTTATTGCTAACTTTTGTTCCATCGCAACTCCTATGTGTATGTAGTGACAAGTGTGAAGAAAGGTGCTTCCAATGGCAAGGCAAACAACAACAAGCTTTCGAAGCTTTAAAAGACAAGACCGGGCCTCAAACTCCAGTCCTGCACTACCAAATTTGGAGACAACCATTCGAGATAAATCGATGCTAGTGACTATGCCATGGGCGCAATTCTCACAGGAAGATGGTAAGCCTATCGCCTTTCATTCAGAAAATTTTAATAGCGTTGTGACTAATTAACCTACATATTACAAAGAACTATATGCAAGTAGAAAAGTGTCAAGAAGTGGAAACACTACTTGATGGGTAAAGAGACTATTGTACACACCCCATCACCAACCATTACAGACGGTGCTTGCAAAAAAAAAATTGCAAAGAATCAAGACATTTTAGGGTGGATGATTTCTTCAACAATTTCACTTGGTTATAAGGTAAAAAAATGGTATATTCAATAAAAGTTTCAAATATGCTTTCGATACCAATCATTATTGCTTCTACTATACTCAAAAATGATTATGTTGTACATGAGAGTTATATAACAATATGCACATGACATTGATTTCTCAAGATGTGTATGCTAGTTTGAGTGAAGGGAATCAAGTTGGAGAAAAATATTATCACATGCATAAAAATGTTGTTTCATTTGGGACAGCCTATGTATTCCACAAGGAAAGAGGCGAAGTGTCGTGACAGAAGCACATTCTTCTCTTATTGCTGGACACTTTGGGGTAAGCAAAATAGTGACGCATCTACAAAAGTATTATTGGCCTCGCATGATATATAGTGTGTCACGTTTTATAAGAGGTTTTTCTATGTGTGCAACAAGTAAGCCTAGTAATAGGAAGCTTGGATTGTACACGCCACTACCGGTACCATCAAGGCCATGGAGAGCATCTCAATGGACTTTGTTGGAGGTCTACCTATGTCAAGAAAGAAACATGATTATCTGTATTTGTGGATAGATTCAGAAATGTGTATACTTATGCCATGTAAGAAGACCATTACCGTTGAACTTTATTTTCAAAATGGCTGGGTTCATTTGGATTTACCTATTGTTAGTGATGTGGATTCCAGGTTCATTGGGAATTTTTGGTCAAATCTATGGAGAATGATGGACAAAATTGAAAAGAGTACCGGTTTCCATCCACAAATAGATGGACAAATCGAAGTGGTGAACAGAAAAATTGTGCATCTATTGAGAGGATATTGTAGCAAACATCCAAAGTTGTGGGATGAACAATCGCATTATATTTAGCACACTTACAACCGGGAATGCACTCTTCAACAAAACCTCACTCTTTGGAAGCATGCTTTGATATTTTCCAAAATCACCATTAGAATTCATCTTTGGGAAGGTTGTTGCAATTTATGGCCATAGTGATATCGACAAGGCTCGAAATTTCATTGGATCAAATTCAGATGATACATCAACAAGTTCAATAACAAATTTTGAGAAAATTCAAAGAAAATAGAAAGAGGCATGACAAACAACGGGTTGATCACAAATTTCAAGAGGGATGAGGTATTGGTTGCACATTAGCAAAGAAAGGGATGCAAGGGGGAAGCTAAAATTTCAAACCCATTTGCTATGGTCCTTTTCAAGATCATAAAAAAAGTTGGTGGCTAATGCTTTCCAACTTGATTTTCCTTCTTACATGAAAATGTATTCATTGTTAATGTTCAAAACTTATGCTTGTATGAGCCTCCTTTGATCGATGATCATAAGTGATGTTCAATTACCTTCTATTGAAGATTTCTCACCAGAATTTCTGGATGTATTTCAAAGAAGATACACCTCTGAGAGGAGGACAAGAGCATCAAAGAGGGGAAGTGTTGACTACCTTCGAGTTGGGCTCAAAGCACTAAACCAAGCAAGGAAAAATGGATGGAGATTGGAAAGGTGGAGGGAGTTGTACCCTCATCTATCGAATAAAAATCAAGTCTTTTGGGGTCCAAAGCTTCCCAAATGGGGAGGAATGATCAGAGTTCATAAAATTTGCTCAAAATAGTGGAACATACAAAATCTGACAAACCACTAGTCCCAATAGTGGAACGTGAATTCTACAACACATACTCCTCGAGAGAAGTATACTCACTCTACGCTACGAAGAAGCCAAGGCTCACACAAAACTTACAAACTCTCTTTATCCTAAGCCTAGCCAAAAGCTTGGCTCCCAAAATCCCATTACAAGAGTTATGATGATATATTTATAACAAAGGGGTTGACTCTACATGCCCCCTTTGTGACTCTTGACTCCCCTCATTACTCTTAAACTCATTACATATGACCTTCACATTCCAACAAGGACACTTGAATTTCATTTTTATAATAATTACAAATAGTTTTACATTTTCCAATTTGTACACATATAAGACAAAATGGGGGTAGATACAATTTGCAAAACTCACCAATAAAAAAAGCACTATGATGTTGGAGTTGGTGTGAACTCAAGCCGGGAAATTTATTTGTTGTTTCTGGCTACATGCCGATGCCAAGCTTGGTATTGCTTCGATGGCCTCCCAAAATGAAAGATAGTGTCGTCGAAGCACTTTGCCTCCATAACATCCTGGGTACAATGTCTTGGAACCGATCCGAACTTATTTCTCAATTAGGAGCAAAATTTTTATGATCTAAATTGGGCCACCAATTTAGGTTTGCATGTTCTATCTATTCAGCCCAAGTCCTCCCGTGTGGCCATCTCGTCCTTAACCGCTCCAAGTACTGATCAATCTCTAGTCGAAATTTTCGTTTGCGTTTTAGTCTCAAAGTGAGTGTACCAATCGTTAGGATACGCATGGGTTCTCACCATGAAATCAAAACTTCTATATATCCACATACATATGAGGCCTGTGTTTCCGATGAATGAGGTGAGCTATTTTTTTGTTCCTGGATCAATATCCGAACCTCTCGCTTTCTAACTCGTCCATGGATTCATCTTCTTCACGAAAGTGTAAACGTTGTACGCCTTGTATCGCATTGTCCACTAATGCACGATAGTGATGGAAAATTCTACATTCTTAAGGATCTTGAGAAAATATCCGCTCCGTCGATGCAAGTCATGTAAGGAACAAATTCCTTATGTACGGTCACAAACTCCTCATAAAGGTCTCGCATAGTGTCTCCAAGTGTGGATACTTCACAAGTATCGCCGCTTCCTCATCTCCTATAGGTAGACCTCGTATGGAAATTACATTATGCGTTTTTTCACGGAGCTATTCATTCTCTTCCCGTACTTCCTATAAATTTTGCACCAACCGCTTATTATCAACCAACAAATACTAAGTGTTAAATCTCGCCGCAACTACGAAGTCCAAGTTGGTACCGATACGTAGTTCATATTATTGATGGTGTCTCGCGACTATCACCCTTTATCTCATATATGCAAGCAAAACACGCATCATCCAGAAGTGATTTCTCTCGCGCCTGCACAATCTTCTTCTAGAGTTCATAAAATGACAGATTGTGATGCACATCCATCACCAGATCATCATCAAGGGGAACTATCTCCCATTCTCGCTAGGGCCGGCTTTCGTTGAAGGGGTGGAGCCGAACGGTGACCCGTGGTGCGCTAGGCATCGCATCCACATCTTCATCTTGTGACTTTGGTCACAACTCCTTGTCCGTAACTTCGATCAAATTCTCAATCTCTGAGAGACGGATCCCGCATCCGGTTCGCTTACTCCTTCGCTACTAGCCGATCCTGCTCTTACTATTCAACCTATATGGGTGTTCTCTCTTCCACCGTGGCACCTTGCCATCCTTATTTTTTCTTCTTCTCGTTTCTCCTTATATTCTCTTCTTCTTAACTCTGCTCATCCCTTAACTCTTGTTCCCTTGCTTTTCTATAGTCTCGCTTCTCCGCTCTTCCAAGCTTTGCTTCTCTCTCTTTGTCTACTCCACTCTTTGCTTCCTCTCGCATCATCTTTGCTTCTATTTACAAATATTCTTGTTGAATGATAATAATATTTTCTTGCATCTTCTAACTTTATTCCTCCCACGCATCGTCAACAACCTTCTTGTTTCCTTATCTCGTATCTCGGGTTGTTGTCTTATGTTGTTGCTTTCCCGAATCGCTACCGCCCGATCGACAACTCGAGAAGTCCCAACTATTCTCATCGTAGTCACAATTTATGGAGGAGTTATAGAAATTATTCAATGGTTCCTCCTTCGTCCAACTAGAGATGCCCCGCTAACCTAGTTGTAGATTCATACATAGTGATTCTTTCAAATTCCCCTCGCATCATACGGACAGTCTTTGTACCGAATTCAAACTTCACTATGGCTTTCATTCGTATTTGCAAATTTGAAATTCTTAATATCGTATAACTGACCCCGCAAAGAAGAGGGTCCATGGTGCCTTCTTCATCCTATGCAAATAGTAATAATCCTATCGTGGATATGGTAAGATACTTTGCATTACAAGTCATAGGTGAAATATCTGCAAAATATGTGGCGGCTTCTTCCCCCGCCAAACACTCTAATCAATGTGCCATCTCGGTAAGGCAAACCAATATGCAATCTCCGATATTGCCTCCATCTCTTTGCAGACATGCAAGGTGGGTCCTCCGTAAAGATAAGCCCGTAAAACTGACAATGAAGTGATTAGTTAGTTGCCTACAACTCCTTTGTGCCTACAATCTCAAAGAAAATTGCAGATATGCACAAAAATTTCTCTGGTTTCACATCCAATTAATGCCAAGAAACTAATTATGTGCATAGATCGCTTATAGTACGTATGCGTACATATAGAACTTTGCTTGCTCGCCCTTGGGAGGTTGTCTGCCCATGCTACATCGACTTCTAGTTGATGAACCAAAAGAACCGACTAGTTGAATGACTTCCCCTCATTCAACACTGTCTAATAAGATAGCCCAATCTTTTAGGAAAGGCATATGTACTTGGTTGGCTATATATTTTGTGAGTGTAGGATGACCAAAGCTAGTAGGCCTCTCGAGTGACCTTGTTTTGTCCATGTGGGTGGGTGTCTATCTAAAATTTGATGGCTTCTTCACCCAACTCTTAATGATATCTTTTGTGTTCAAATAGTCAGGTGGCATAAAACAATGAGAACATGATCTTTACTCGCTCAAGAAGATGATACATTCACCGAAAATATGCCGCTATAAATGTATCAAGCTTCTATCCATTGGTGTTTCTCAATGTCATAGTTTTCTCTAATGCTGGGTGAGAGACAACCCACCGATCACATTCGCATATGGGAAGGTTGATACCCGCATGCAACCCTATATAGACTTGATCGCTTGATTCCAAATATACAACTTTTTTCGTAGTTGCTCCTTCAAATATGCCCAAAAGTCTATTGCAAATGCATATTTAATCTATTGACATGTCGCCGGATCCCTTTTCTACAAACAACCGAGCATTCACATACCTGGAAAGTTAGCCAAAATTGCTCAACTACTTCGCATTGTTTTTAGTATTTTATTTTGAGGAACCTTCTCTTGGGTGCCATTGTAACAATGACTCACAGGGAGAGGTGCTCAATAATTGTTGGACCTATGGGACAGTAAAAGACTCATGGAAAGTAAACACTGTTAAGCAAAATTACTTTCATGGCAAGTTCAAGCAAAAACTCGAGCATCTTATGGGAAGGATTATGCAATTTTCATTGGGAAGAGGGTTTGAATTCCCGAGGGAACTACGCAAATTCCAACAGCTTCTGGGTCAAAGCTTGAGGATTGGAGTGTATCAATTCAAATTCTAGGCAACAAGCTGGGAGATATCTTAATGCACAATTCGGCCTAGGTAGTGGGCCGAGAGACCGTACATCGCATAGTCTTAGTGGTTAGGATGCAGATGAGCCCTTGAACCTGCACGTACGTTTAGGCTGGGCCTCGTATCGTGTAAATCAGGTAGCTCCAGAGGCCAAGCTCTCGGCTTGAGCCTCTAGATTGCGTAGTGCCTAGTTGGGAAAAGTTAAATTCACCCAAGAATGGCGATATGCCTAAGGGAAGTGTGAAAATGAGAAGATCTCATAGAGTAGTGATGGATTGAGTGCCTATTTGATTACAAATGAAACAAGAAAAATCAAGTGCGTAAAACCAAATCGTGAGGAGAGTCACCGCAACAGCGCTGGACCATTGGTGCCAAAATGAAGAAAAACCGATATGACACTTGTGAAAGACAAAAATAACTTGAAACAACGCTATAAAAACTAAATCAAGTTGAAAAACGCCGCATGCATGCAAATAAACAAGTAAAACAACACTACACAAGCCAAATGAAAAGAGCGACAAAAAGAGCCAAAAGCGGCGACAATCATTATTGCATGTCTTTGATCTCCTCATGAATTCTAGAGCTCCAAGATCGAGTGTGGAAATGAGCTATAGGGGAATTGATTAAATATATTTGAGAAAATTAGGTTTATGACGTGCATGCCAAAAATCAAGGAAAATGTGACACATGGCAAAATCTTCCAAAAATAGAAAGTGTATTTCCTTCATGTTACTAGAAAATATATCCCTAAATTTTAGGGATGTTTCTTGGTTTTCCAATTTTTGTTTTTTCGGTAAAAACTTGCCCACCGAGGAAGATTACGTAATTCGGAACTAGGAAACTTTCGGCTCAAGGTAATCGCGTAGTTTCTAAGCTCACGAGGATTGCACGCTCGGGCTCAATGTTGGGCTACTTGTAATGATTGTGCAATTTTTGGGCACAAGGCCGATCGTAATTCATGACTATGCAATTCCAATCATCAAGGTTGCTTGTCAGTTACAGATTGCACAGCTCTCCGGAGGCAAGCCCAGAATCCCAAGTGTGGAAGACTTAAACAGGAGGTTAGTCAGGACTTATAAAACATAGCTAAGTGAAAAGCAAGTGAACACACAATATATAAAAGATAAACATCAATCAATGAATACCTGATAGTAGTGCAAGGCAAGATCTTGTGAAAATAAGGGTTAGGTTCCAAAATCCAAGGAAAGGAAAAATTTAGAGGGTGACTGCAGCCACTACAACAGGTGTAATGAGGCACCAACAATTGGCCGAATTCCAAGGAATGTTGCCCACCCTACGAATTACGACATCTAGAGCAATCGACTTGCTTTTGTGCCCATTTTTCCTCGCTTGTGGTAAGTGACAATCCAACTGCCTTGCATAACCAAGTCGTCACCCAAACTACCAGAATTTATGATAGATTTGGGAAGCGATGCAAAGAAAGCTACTCTAGAATGGCTAGATCCAGAGATTACTATAGAAATTGCAGACTCAGCATGGAATGGTCTCTCAACGCGAGTGGAACCCAAAAAATATCTTACTTGCGTATGAGGTGTGGGAAAATTCCTAGTTAAATACTTTGCAACCCGAACCGAGAACAAAAAACCTCAACGTGGGATACCTCTTTCCATGACTAAATGAATTAAGGTCACTCACATGCTTGTACATGAAGGGGTTGGCCACGCTACCACCTTCATTAATGTCATGCTCTATGGTGGGGCGGGGTGGGCTTGAGCCTTCCTACAACCATATTCACCTCGTTTTCCTCCCTCGATCGGGGATTGCATATTAATCGTAAAAAATAAATAAAATAAAATAAAATATTTTTTGTATTTCACTTAATTGGAAATTGAATTTAAAATCTTGCCACCAAACTCGATAAACATCATCATAATGTAAATCGTTATCATTTTTTTATTGATTTTTATAACAATAAAACCATTGATATAGATAAATGAATATTTTTTCCTTAGAAAACATGAATTTCATTTCATGAGTATGATATAAAATTACATATTTCGTATACATTCAGAATGTATTTAGATATGAGTATCACAACTCGCGATATCCTTCATGAGTACTTTTGTTGCAATGACCCCTCCCACACTTACCCACTTTTGCAAGCTCTCAAGGGTAAACATGAGTTGAGTGTCACTATGATATGACCCGACCCTCCAAGTTCTAGTTATGGAAGTGGGTTCTAAGGTCCAGAAGTAAATTGACATCCCTCAAGGACTACAGACACTCAGAGCCTACCAACCACCATAACACTTCATGCATTCGGGGCTTGGGAGGCTATAACCGCACCCCATGTGCCCATCTTCATGTGGTTATGACTCAAAATTCCCTTGCTCAAAGGCATGCGGTCATGAGATCTATGACATTTTTTCAAGCTAGCTCGGCAGTAATTACTACCCAAAACTATTTGTAACTTTCCATAATCATGAAAATGATGATAAAAAATGCTAAAAATCAAACTCGACCAAGATATTGACCTCAAAAACTTAATGCAAGATAGACATTTCATCAAACAAATAGTATACATATAAGATGGCAGTCATGAATGCATATTTGATCATGGTACTTTTGAACTTCATCCGAAAATCACCTAGAAGGCTTGAAGTCCTCTCCCATTGTATACACAATAGAACCAAGCATATAACCATAATAGAAAACCGTGAAAATCATCCATAATATCACCATAATACGTAAATACAAGTGCTCATAGATCACAATAGGAAAATAACTCCTATTAATGGCAAGGAAAATGCCAAATCCAAGGAGAGACTTCCACATACCACCCAACCATAGATTGGGATTAACCAAATCTCTTTCAGCTAATCACTCCCTCGCGTCATATTCCAAGCATGAAATAATAAGGGATAAACCAAATAACCAACCAGGGCTTCTAGAGGCTAAACCACCTCAACCCTCAACCACAATAAGTTCACCTAATCGGTCCATAAATCACTAATACCAACTAGATTGGTCTCTATCCAACCTCCAGGGCTCCGTGAACCAGTAACTCAAGCCACAACCTCCACGTAACCCAAGTTAAGTTTTAGGTCTCTGCAGAATTTTTTGCCAACCCAAAGGCTCTAGGCACTAGTAACTCAACCCACAACTCCAACGAACCCAAGTTGTTTCAAATTTTCTAGAGAATTTGTTCCAACCCATAGCCATAGGAAACCAAAGAACCAATTTGAAAACTAAATGGGGAACCCACTACACCATGGTTCTTCAGAAATGGAAAGGCAAGGTTGAGACCTCTCACAATTCAAAGAAAATCTCCATGTCAAGAAAACACATAACCAAGGAACCACATGCATAACAAGCATAAAAAATCCCGCAACGATACCACACATGCAACCTATTACCTCGCAAAGTAAGCATGTTGTATTTGTTGATCCAACACTCTCCTTGCATTTCTCGTTTCCTTTCTTAACCTTTTGTTTATTTCTCCAATCCAAGTGTTTGTTAGAATGCCCAAGAATGCAAGAGTGTAAGAGATGCAAATGCTAAAACTAAAAAAACTAGAACCGACAAAAGCCATCAATTTTTTCTCTAATTTATTTTTATTATTAATGTATCCTTTTTCTTCATTATTCCTCTATTTTCCCTTGCATGAAAATTTGTGTCTCTCTTTCACCTTCTGTCTTCTCCTAAGCCTTTTATTTTTATAATTAAATGTCATTTTATCGCTCTTTTCCTTTGCTAATGCATTTTTTAATTCCCATAGCCACACAAACGACAAGTGAGGCCCACTATAATGTTTTCCCACCATTCATCTTGGAATACATGTCACATGACCTTGGTCTTATCTTATTTACAAGGAAAATCAACCATGGGTTGTTATAAACCCCTCCCCCTTGGGGGAACTGTTAGGTCCCTATATCACTAGTATAGCCCCTTATTATTGTTAGTGTAAACCCCTTATTGTTATTATTGTACCCTTGTAACCCCCATTTTGTTATTATTGTGCCCTTAAATTATTATTGTTAGGTCGGCTAGGATTACATTGTAGCCCACTAGGATTACATTATGGCCCCATGGACTCCTATATATATAAAGGAGGTTTTGTGAATTGTATCATCCAAGAATTGTTCATTCATGTAATGTATTGGAGGTTGCCCCCTCGAAGTGGCTTATTTCTAAGGCGTTGATATCTCTTTTCTTCTCTTTTTGGAGCTGGTTACACAACATTTGGTATCAGAGGTTTGGATTCTAGGGTTTCGCTGCTCCAAACAGGTCATCGTGGCATTTTCGCTATAACTTTTTTTCTACGAAGTTTCAGAAGCTGAAATTTTTAGGGTGCGAAGAAAAAATCTTGAGGAAGCCTGTGTAAAAATTTCAGAGTTTGGTTCGCAATAATTTCGGAGATATCATCTGTGGAAGTCAGGTATTTTTTCAGGCTCCTAAACAGGTCATCGTGGAATTTGCGCTATAAATTTTTTTCTACGAAGGTTCAGAATCTGAAATGCATATGGTGCGAAGCTGAAATCCTGAGGAAATTCATAAAAAAATTTCAGAGCTTGGTTCGCAATATTTTTAGAGATATGATCTGCGGAAGGTAGTGCTTTTTCAGGCTCCTGAATTTTATCTTAAAGAGGTGATCGTGGGAAAAGTTCAATAACTCTCTCTCTGGAGATTGGATTGGAGTTCCGTCAAAATTGGTTGCAATTACACGGCCTGTAGTTTATTGGCTATCAATTTTAGAGACAAAGGACAAAACAGTGACACGTGGCAAGTCGTACAAGTTCGCTCTACTGAACCAGTCCAGAATTAGGTCATTGTGGGAGATTGGACACAACTTTGTCTTGGAGAATCCAAATCAGGTCAGACCTGTGGCATTTGAAAGAAGCTTCAGAGGGCTACTACAGGGCTGAATTTCAGATATCGAAGATTTTCAATTACAGATATAATTCAATTTAAATATCGAGCTCCTCAAAGCTAGTAAAAGGTGTGTATTTTTTTTCCGAATTGCATAAGTCTTGTTTGAAGAATCAAGTTGAATTGATTCCAAGGGCATCTTGTAGAATAGATATCAATATTGGATTCTAAAATGGCCCCAAAAAAGAATTCAACACCCATTAAGCCTTCAGAAGGCTCTACTATGACTCATGAAGATGAAGAATTGCAACATGATCTATCAAAATTACAAGAGCAAGTGCAACAAATTTCACTCTCGCAAAAAGCAACAAAAATGGAAATGGAAGTTTTGAAGAAAGGCGTGGAAGTGAAGATGGACGGTTTGAAGAAAGGCATGGAAGCTAAAATGGATGGCATGGAAGTGAAGATGGACGGTTTGAAGAATGACATGAAAGACAACATGGAAAACATGAAGAATGATCTAAAAGAATACATGGAAGGCTTGATGACAAGCTTAAAACTAGAAATGATTCCTAATGGCGGAAATATAGGAGAAGAACCTCCTGATGAGAACAAAATAAATGTTAATCATGATTTCATAAACTCAAATGTTGGCGGGAAGAACCACCATATTCCAAAAATGGATATGAGGAAGTTTGATGGAAAGGATCCTGTAACATGGATACTACAGATGGAGCAATATTTTGATCTCCATATCGTGCAAAACACACAAAAGGTACGCATTGCAACTTTACATTTAGAACAAAATACATTTGTATGGTATCGATGGCTTTGCTCCCGTAA
The DNA here is from genome assembly GCA_034641835.2 of Pinus albicaulis. Classification (NCBI taxonomy): domain Eukaryota; kingdom Viridiplantae; phylum Streptophyta; class Pinopsida; order Pinales; family Pinaceae; genus Pinus; species Pinus albicaulis. The sequence goes on from JAXQQM020058873.1 coordinate 39,063, forward strand.
AAAAATTGTCACTTGGTCAATTTTACGGAGGAAATGATAGCACATTATGAGGATACAAAGAGCAACACCTTCTTTAGCCAATTGATAAATCTCAAACAAAAGGGTTTAGTGGGGCAGCACATTGAGGACTTCCAAAAATTGAATATAAGGGTAACCGATATTCCAGAGGAACACAGGATTGATCTCTTCATAGGCACTTTAAAGGATAACATCCAACATGAAGTTCGCGTTTTGGAACCTGATTCATTGGAGAAGGCATTCAGGTTGGCAAGAAAAGTTGAATGTAAAATTATGGCGACAAGGAAGCCTACCACTCAATTCTATAAAGAAGGAAGTGTTGCTACGCCTAGATTTCCACAACCTACAAGGTTGACACCACAACAATTGGAAGAAAAAAGAGCAAAAGGGCTTTGCTATAGCTGTGATAGAAAATACACTAAAGGTCATAAGTGTGCTGAGAAGAAATTATTGTACATAGATTGTGAAGAGGAAGAAGAAAATGAACAAGAAGAGGATATACACCAGGAACCAGCCCTAGAAGAGGAAGAAATGAATCTGACCATATCGTGTAATGCACTGGCAGGAATTACCACTTCTCAAACTCTCAAGATAGAAGGACAAATCAAGAAGAAAAAGGTAATAGTGTTGATTGATTCAGGTAGCACCCATAATTTTATTCATTGTAAGGTAGCCAAGGAATTAAATTATTTCCTATACCCAGCACCAGAATGTCAAGTGATGGTTGCAAATGGAGGAACTATAAATTGCTCTGGAAAATGCCATAATATTAAGCTAACCATGGGGGAATATGTATTGACTAGTCCAATGCTTTCCATTCCTATGGGAGGTGCTGATGTTGTACTAGAGTACAATGGTTACAATCTTTGGGGATGGTAGCTTTTAATTTTCAAGAACTTTTCTTGAAATTTTTTTCAGAAGGAAAGGAAGTCGAATTACGGGGTATTGAAGGGAAGCCAGGAAGGATAATAAGCTCTAATGTCATGACAAAGTTTCTAAAGAAAGAACAACGAGGCGTAATTGCACAATTATGCTCACTAGAAGTTCCAACATCAAAATCATCTATTTCTGCAGATCTCCAACAAGTCTTGGACAATCATTCCAAGGTGTTTGAAACTCCCAAAGGACTCCCACCTATTCGTGAGCATGATCATGATATTCATTTTGATTCCAGGAAGTGTTCCTCCAAACATCAGGCCTTATAGATATCCTTACTTCCAAAAGAGCGAAATTGAATGTATGATTGCAGAAATGTTAGAGGCGGGTATAATTCAACCTAGTCAAAGTTCTTTCTCTGCTCCCGTAGTATTGGTACACAAGAAGGATGGATGATGGCGAATGTGTCCAGATTATAGGGAGCTCAATAAGCTCACCATTAAAGATAAATTTCCCATTCCTGTGATTGATGAATTATTGGATGAATTACATGGAGCAATTTATTTTACCAAGTTGGATCTTCGTTCAGGATATCATCAAATTAGAATGAAGACTCAAGATATTCCAAAAATAGCATTTCGAACTCATGAGGGTCATTATGAATTTTTGGTCATGCCTTTTGGCCTTACCAATGCACCTTCTACATTTCAAGGGTTGATGAATTCATTTTCAAACCCTTCCTTAGAAAATTTGTGCTAGTATTTTTTGATGATATACTAATCTACAGCAGGTCTTGGAAGGATCATGTTGAACATGTTGACAGGGTGCTCAAACTATTGCAGGAGAAACAATTATATGCAAAAAAGTCCAAATGTTTTTTTGGAGTACAAGAGGTGGAATATCTGGGTCATATTGTATCTCACGAGGGTGTTAAAGTGGACCCTAACAAAATTAAAGCCATTAAGGAATGGAAAGTTCCTACAACCATAAAGCAGTTGCGAGGATTTCTCGGGTTAACAGGGTATTATCGCAAGTTTGTTAAGAATTATGGGAGAATAGCAGCACCTCTAACAACATTATTGAAGAAAGATGCATTTTCATGGACTCCTGAAGCAACTAAGGCCTTTTAACATCTTAAAGAGGCAGTGTGCCTAGCACCGGTCTTAGCTACGCTAAACTTCACAAAAATATTTATTGTGGAATGTGATGCCTCAGGAAGTGGAATTGGTACTATTTTAATGTAGGAAGGAAGACCCATTGCTTTTGAAAGTCGTCCAATCAAAGGAAAGTATTTACGTAAACCTATTTATGAGAAGGAAATGTTAACAATACTGCATGCACTAAAGAAATGGAGAACTTACCTAATGGGAAGACACTTCAAGGTAAAAACTGATCATGATAGTCTTAAACACTTTTTGGAACAAAGACTATCTTCAGAAGAGCAGCAAAAATGGGTCACAAAGATATTGGGTTATGACTTTGAAATAATCTACAAAAAAGGAAAGCTTAATGTTGTTGCAGATGCACTCTCAAGAAAGAATGAAGAGGTGGAAGCATTTTTTTGTGCCATTTCTATTATCCAACCAGATTGGATAACTGAAGCAAGAGATGAATGGAAGAAGGACAAAGATGTATGGACACTCATTCAAAAGTTGCAGCAAGATCCTAGTACATCCGATACATTTAGTTGGAAAAATGATTCCTTATGGTACAAAGATCGCTTATATCTTTGTAAGAATTCCCAACTAAAACAAAAGATTCTTCTGGAATTGCACACTTCTCCTTTAGGAGGACACTCAGGATTTTTAAAAAACTTACCACAGGGTGAAGAAAGAATTTTTTTGGGATGGCCTTAAATCTGATATTCGAAAGTTTGTGGCGGAATGTTTGGTTTGCCAGCAGAATAAAGTGGAAACAATTAAGACCCCAGGACTTCTACAACCTTTATCCATTCCAAGTCAAAGTTGGGAGGAGATTTCAATGGATTTTATCACAGGTTTACCTAAGTCCGAAGGAAAGAGTGTCATCATGGTGGTAGTTGATAGACTTACTAAGTATGCACACTTTTGTGCATTATCTCATCCATTTAAAGCAAGTACAGTTGCTACTACATTTATGGACAGAATTCAAAAGCTACATGGAAGCCCAAGGGTTATTGTGAGTGACAGAGATCCCATTTTTACTCGAAATTTTTGGACGGAGTTATTTTCTTGTTTGGGTACTCAATTAGCTCATAGCTCATCTTATCATCCTCAATCTGATGGTCAAACTGAGATAGTAAATAAATGTTTGGAAGGATAGCTTCGTTGTTTTGTATCTGATAAACAAACACAATGGGTCAAGTGGTTACCTCTCGCTGAATGGTGGTATAACACTTCCTTCCATACTGCAGCAAAAATGACCCCATTTATGGCACTTTATGGATATCATCCACCATCCATCACATCATATTTAAGGGAAAATTCGAAGGTTCAAGCAGTGGAAGATCACATCGAGCATCGGCAAGAAGTTCTCCAACTCTTAAAGGATAACCTGAATTTGGCACAAAATCGAATGAAACAACAGGCATATCAACATCGTAGCGAGAGAAGTTTTGATGTAGGAGATTGGGTATTTTTACGGCTACAACCATACAAACAAATGTCCCTCAAGCAAGCAAAGAAGGATAATAAATTATCGCCAAAGTACTATGGTCCTTACAAGGTGTTGCAAAACATTGGTACTATGGCATACAAATTGGAGCTTCCTGCTTCTTCGCGAGTACATCCAGTTTTCCATGTTTCATGCTTAAAGAAGGTTATAGGTGAAAATCTTCCGGTTCAAACAATATTTCCAGAACTTGATGAGGAAGGAAAAATCATATTGGAACCTGAAGCAGTCATGGAAACAAGAACTCGACAGCTACGGAATCGATCAATTTCCGAGTATCTCATCAAGTGGAAGAACTTACCCACTGAAGATTCTACATGGGAGGATGAGAATTTTATACAGAAGCACCCAGAGCTACTCAAGCATTGAGGACAACACTTTTTTGAAGGAGAGTGGCATGTTAGGTCCCTATATTACTAGTATAGTCCCTTATTGTTGTTAGTGTAACCCCCTTATTGTTATTATTGTACCCTTGTAACCCCATTTTGTTATTATTGTGCCCTTAAATTATTATTGTTAGGTCGGCTAGGATTACATTGTGGCCCACTAGGATTACATTATGGCCCCATGGACTCCTATATATAGAAAGGAGGTTTTGTGAATTGTAGCATCCAAGAATTGATCATTCATGTAATGTAATGGAGGTTGCCCCCTCGAAGAGGCTCATTTCTAAGGCGTTGATATCTCTTTTCTTCTCTTTTTGGAGCTGGTTACACAACAGGAACACCG